>RHGH01000010.1:390877-417039 GCA_005281585.1 Taphrina pruni | reverse complement strand
AAGATCCGCAGCTAGTCGCAGAAGCTCGGAGATGGCTTTCCGACCAGGGCACAGCCCTCAGAGAAGACTCTGAAGATGATGACGGAGACTCGGTAGCAAGTGACGAGGACGACGACAATGAGGAAGAGGAAGAGGAAGAGGAAGAGGGAGAGGAAGAGGTAGAGGAGGACGAGGAGGACGAGGACGAGGAGTAAGAGGAGGCAAGCTATGACATTTGCGCTTTTTCATAGCATTTTAAACATGCAATGTCATACAATAGCCAATACCGTATGAATACCGTATTTTTTCACGGAGCGGAGACATACGGTCAAAATACGGAGCGGAGTTTGTACGGTACGGTCGGACACGTGCGGCCGTATGTACGGACCGGACCCGGACACGGACCAGAGACCCGGACCGTATATACGGACCGGAGTGCCATGTCTACTTGTAGCTCAGATCTTATTCTCGCATACACCACCGCCTAAAGTCTTGGTCAAGAGCAATTTGCAATATACGTTTACAAAAAACAGACCAAACTCAAGAAACACCAAATGGCTTGCAGCTTTTGTTGTCTTTGGTTTGATGAGAATGCACGAAGATGAGTTGATGAAAATGACTTGTGCACGCGAGGGTGATCCAAAGAATTTGATGACAAAAATAGGGAAATATAACATAACCGCAAGGTTAATGCTAAGAGCTGGACTATTTGACGATTGTGGATTGTCCGGTGATCTCAAAAATTTCAATCAATGGCGTTTTGTCAGCTTGAGTAGATCTGAGCAGGAGGTTGCGAGGATAAGACATGCTGCAACAGAGGGGCCACTAATCTTTCTGATGTCGGTCTGGCCAAGAGATGTTGCAGAGTATCTCGCGAGCTAAGTCTTAGGCCTCTAGCCCGGTCACAATTGTGTAATTCATGCATTGCGATGCATCGTGATGAGACCCTTTGACCTCAAGGCTTGCAAATTGAATCCTGGAGCGATTTCACAAATTAATCCTTTGGGCTCTCTGCAGGCATGGCCATTGATATTGTGGCATCAATCAGCAAGAACGTAATTGAATTGTATTGCATAGGCAGTCATGAAGCTCTCACGGAGGTTCAAAACTCGCGAGAACCAGATAGCTCACAGGCTTTCTTGGTCGGGTAGTCGACGTGACGAAACATGCTGTTGCTACAAAGATGATGGCCATGAAAGTTTTACAAGGAAAAAAGGAAATTGGTTGCCCACAGTAGAGCAACTCAGAAGGACGGAGCAGCGAAGCTGTGAATATCTGTGCATAAAAACTTCAAAACAGATGCTTAAGATGATCCAATCGATCGCCGGCGGAACAATATATGACAGTGCTAATCAATCTTTGGTTCTATCAATCATAATATAATACACGGGATATATGACTTTACTTCTTCTGGCATGTAAGTATACGATTATGAGGCCACTAATTAAGTGACAACGCTTCAATATTTTCATGAGCACTAATCCATGAGTTGATCATATGCATATAGTACAGCAGCAATTGAATCGTAGCTGTTTTCAAGGTCTGTATTTAATTATGGCAGCCGAGTACAAGCGTCCAACATATATTGGTCAAATACGATACAAAGGTCAATTTGGAATTGATATGGCAATTGCGAGCTATGCAAATTTATCTGTACCAATATATATATAATGGCAGAAGCACTTGCAATTGATGTATTGCGCAACAAACAATTGAAGGAATGCAGCTTAGATTGCTCTGACCCATGTTTACTGCAGGTTGCAGCCGAGTCCCTGAACAACAATGAAGAACAAGATGTATACTTTTTATCGCTTGCGCACTACTTCTTTCCTTTACCAACATCTATAGCTGCATCACAATGTCTTCTCTTTTGGCAAAATCAAAGATGCAAAGCAAACGAATTGTGAAAGCGCATGAGGAGCAGACAAAAGAACAGCTGGAACTCGAGAAGCTAGAGAAACGGGTGAGGATTGCGCACACTTCGTCAGCAGAACTTGAACTGATAAGACAGGAGGAGAAAAAACAAGAAAACGACCAGACTATAAATCAGATACAACTGAACGAGGAAGAACAAAGAGCACTACGAATCGCAGAGGGTAGAAATTTCCTTGTTACTGTCTGGTTCACAAAGAAATGGGCAACTACCGAGTGGACCGAAGAAGGGTAAGTCTTTGAGGACCATTGCGATGCATCGCAACCGCAGTCGGTGTCAATATCTGGGAAGAGTCCTTTGCTAATGAAATAAGAGGACTAGCTGTTAATCGGGTCCTAAACAAGGATCGAGTCAAGAAAATGCTCGAACGATTTTCGTCTGACGGCGGCATCCACCTGACAAGAACATCGCCCGAACATGCGATCAAAGTCACCATCGAAGAACGCGCCGTCAAGCCGTTACTTACAGCGTTAAGTCAAAAAAGCACAACGTCGGGTGACATAATAGAAGAATTTCGAAAAACATCCCTTGGCCCGCTAAACCAAAATGGCCAAATTTTCGATATGTCGGACCAGCACTTCAACGCTGTGAAAGACTTGACCAAGTTTAGGGTTGAGGCGGGCCAACACCGGCTGGCCGTTGCAGAATCGTTAGAGACTATAAACAACGCTGGCTGCTGGCCCGCGATGATTTTTGTCCGCAAATTTAGTGACCGAGAATTGTCTTCGATGAGAGTCAACAAGGACCAATGGCAGTTCAAGGATAGTACAGAAGACCTGCTATTCCAGCTCGCGCCTTATTTCCGGGCGCTCGAAAACGATCAAGTTTTGAACAAAGAAGATGCAGATGCGTATCAGGCCAAGAAGAACCGCCTCGGAGGAAAAATCAAAACAGCCCTGAACNGTGTATAAGAGACAGCGCGTGGACCAGGCCCCAGTTCTGACAGCGCCCTCTCCAGGTATGCAGGCGTCCGCGCCGCAGCTGCAGTCACCCGCCAAATCTGTACAACAGTTGCCTGGAAAGTCTGGAAAAGGATTGAAATCTCCAAAGAAAAACAAACCAAGAGCCCGTAGCCAAGGAAAAGCACCAGCTAATCACCAGGGGAACTTAGAGTAGTCTAGCAATAAAATCTTTGCAAAGGCAGCGTGCACAAAGAACGAGTCACAATTTTGTAAAACCATTGATACCCCAAAGAGAAGCCAAATCAAGGTCCATAATGTATCGGTCGTGATTGCAATGCATTGCAATCTGATTAGAGGATCAAAAGGTTAGGCGTCAAAAGCACGGGAAAAGGTGCGTGAGGGAGACCCTCACCTTACTGTAGAAGATTGTCCAGAAGAGACTGCGGATGCGTGGCACAAAGCGTATATACAAGGTATCTGTAAGCTAAGAATTGGAGTACATGAGAATTCCAGGGATCGCCCTTGCTTAGCATAGATCACGAGCAGGAGTGGAAAACCGTGAGTTTGCAATGCATTGTAAACCTGCAAAGCGCGCCAAAAAGCGGGAATTCTCCGCTGGTGGACACAGGCAAGGTTTGGGAAATTAGCAGTTTGCGATGCATTGCAAACCGGGGTGCGCACTAAAAGTTCAACTCCAAGCTGGCTTCTGAGCGTGAAAGGGCAGTTTGCAATGCATTGCAAACTTGGGTGCGCGCCAAAAATGTCTAACTAGGCAAACCCTAACCCACGCAGTTCATTAAAATCCCCTATACCATGCAAGATAATGCCATGGTGCACAAGGCACATATTGTGTTACAGTGGCTGGATGCCACAGGTTACACATATATCAAGGATTGGCCACTATACTCCCCAGACCTGAATCCCATCGAGCATGTTTGGAGGAGGCTTAAACAACTCTTTAGGCAACAGCATAGTGCCTTCCGGCACTCCACCAGAGGCCCGGCTTACATTCAGGCACGGCTGAAAGAGGAGATTCCAAAGTTGTGGCAACAGATAGATTCAGACTTCCTACAAGAGCTTGTAGAGAGCATGCCTCAAAGGATAAGAGCTCGTATCAAAGCTGGGGGTTACTACACTAAGTACTAGAAGTTATAGAGCGATAGCTAATCTTTTGGTTGCGCTAGAGTTGTTTGAAAGTGCCGACAATGGTGGTCAAAAGCGGGCCGGGTAAAAAGTTTAGTCACGGTACTGTAGGTACAAAGATGTGTGAGGTCGTTGTCGTGCAATCGATCGTTAGCTGTTTTGCATGCGCACGTGCTGACACAACCATAGGTTTAATTGGAACTAAATCGGAGGTGTAATCCGGTTGAACCTGGTGGCTGTGAGCCGGAACCAAACCTGAAGCGGTTTGAGGCAAAATTTTGGTTCACCGGTTTAAACCACTGCTTTCCAGTTCGAACCAAACCTTTGTGCCAAGCCTATATGTGCTTGACCGTGATAGGGTATTGAGCGTCAGCACGCTTTACGCTTGACTAGTTTTGTATAAAGTTGTGCAGATTTGCGTCAGCTCATTGTCATGCAAATTTGTGTTGTTTTGTGCAAGTTTATGTACATTTGAGTTAACCACACGTTGTGCGGATTTGTGTAATTTGGTGTGAAAATACATCTGCTTTTGAGCAAGAAAGAGCACATTGCAATGCATCGTGAACTGGCAAACTTGGGTGCGTACTTGAAGGTCAACTTTGTGCAAGAGATGATACATCGCGATGCATTGCAAACTAGCAAACTCGAGTGCGCACCAAAAGTGCAGCTTAGAGCGCGCCCAAAGTTCAGCTTTTGAGCGTGAAAGGGCACTTTACAAAGCATTGCAAACTTGGGTGCGCACCAAAAAGATCTAATTAAGCAAATTCCGACCCACGCAGTCCATTGAAGGCCCTATACCATGGTCGTGTCGGTAACAACATGGGGAAATTCGAGAAAGGTACCGTACACCAGGAATCATCACAGCCAGCGCTCTAACTACCTGCCAAACACTACTGCCGATCTCATCTTTCCTATAGGCTTACTGCTTTCTTCTTATGTCTGAGGATATCATGCCCAAAAAGGATTCTTTGTGCTGCAACCGTACGCACGAAGTCACATGAGTCAGATTGACTCGTACAGACTTGCGTACAGTGATGCTCATGTACAAGTCATCGACACTGTCTTGTGCAGTCATGGTCCCCTGAGCTGCAAAAGCAGACATACTTCAGCAAGAGCCTTCCTTCACAGGGTTGACACGAATGAAGGCAACAATTAACATTTTCCTCGTTGAGTGGTCCTTCCGTGTCCATAGTGGTACTACATCGTTGCTCTGCCCACTTGCCTGATTCTGCTATTGATCGTCGGGACTGAACAATGCATCAATAGAAAGGACTCCGAACAACATCAATGACGCGTTTGTCATTGGGTCAAGTACTGTATAATGCCAGGCGATCCGCTTAACATCCTATATGGCGCATTGGTCGGTCCACTGGGTGCTGTCGAACTCAAGTGATCAGTTCTCTTGCATGATGTTGTGTAAAGAGGAAGTCGCCACTATCATCGTGCGTCTGATCACTACTTCCGACTATTTAATCCGCATTTGATTCGCATAAGCTATCGAAGCCGGGTGTCTGTAGGGTCAAGATTGGGAATGCCGTACAGTGCTACGAATGTTCCTCTAATTTGCAGCCTTATCATCATTCACCCAACCCTTAACCTCGTCGGGAGTAGGCGTCCTGCCCAACCTCCTTTTCAGTGGCCACATAGAGTTGTCGTATTCCTGGCACATTCGCATCCAATCTCGGGACCAAAGTTCGAGCCACCAGGGAATTTCAGCACTTGTGGTAAGTCTGCCGAAACCCATCCAGATCTTTTCATGTATAATAACAACTTGATTAGATGGTATTTTTGCATCATGACTCTCAATCAGGAACTCTCCACTGTCATCGTGCATCTGATCGCTACTACCGACCACCTGATCCGCATTTGTCCCACAGATATTGAACACAGTACTCAGCAGCTGTCTCGGGAAAGCCATTTCGTCACCAAAGGCCAAGTCAGAGTTGAGAAAGCTTTGCTCCATTCTTTCTGTATTGTACTCGTTGGTCCTGGCAGCATTTCTAACGAGCCGCTCGTGAACGAGACTATTTGGCTGCAGGACAAGCACACCACCATTGATTTCGTCATTTTCCAAGAAAGGATTGTTATCTGTAATACCGGCAAAGACATAGTCACAGAATTGTGCGCCAGAAGCAGAGAAGGCTAATAAGTCCATTTCGTCTATCAGCTTTTCAGGCTTACATTGCTGAACCTCTGCTAGCTCAAACAGCCGGTCGGGGTTTGCTACTGGGAATGCATCACTATCTAAGAAGGCGATGCGATCGAATTGGGTAAAATTCCACATGTTGAGCTTTGTAAATTGATCTGCCCAGCGTTCCCACTCGAGACCGTTGGCAAGGTCCACCCGAAGCAACGCAATTTCCTCAACGAGTGCGCCTTGCGCCTTGAAAAGATCCCTGACCTCAGCCGATGTGAAAGGACAGACGAATACAACTAAAGGATGTTTGCTCGCAAAATCAGACCAGAGTAGCCTCCAGATGATCTGTTGTACTGCAGCAAGATACGGATCTCTTGAGTCGGTCGTATGTGAACAATACAGTGTCGCGAAGACCCTACGATCCTCGTGAAATTGATGCATGTTCATTGGCTCATAATGCACGAAAGGACTGAAATCGCGTCGAGGGACAGGCGTATCTATGAGGTCCGTCGTCAAGTCCATTTCAAGCGTATATGAAGCTTCTGGCCTGGTCAAATTTACATGTTCTTCAAGCTGGTTCTGTACTGCAACCGGGAGAATGTCTATTGTCTTTCGCAAGATAAGATCGAATTGTCCAGAAACGAAAATGCCGAGCAGTAGAATCGAGATCAGAATGGCAGAAATGACTTGGAACGTGCCTCGAGTCCAGCGTAGATTCAGGCTAGACCCGAGCTGCATTTTGTTGATGTTCATTGCTCACTGAGCGAATTTGGTTTCGAGAGATGTTAAAAGGTTGGGCTGTGTAGACCTCGGTCCATATGGTCTCGATGTCTCGTCATTCGATGCACAATTTGTGGCTTAACCCTAACTTCAACCTTGTTTAGTGGCTGTCCACATCGGCCAATCGTTCCGTTGATTTTCGGGAGACATCACGGGTCTCCCGAACTAGTATTGAGTGACCGGGACACCTTACTCTTTTGTGGTTCCGAACCTCTGTTTTTTAAGGATATACCATTATCAAGCTAGGTACACTTGGGCATTCAACTTGGAGAGTCGCACGGCTAGGACTAGCTTTTACAGAGTGTTCTTCTGTGCGATATATTGAACGAGCTCGGTGTTCAATTTGATTCCTTGTCGCGAGCGTTTAAGGTGTGTACGAGAGAGTCTAGGCTGTAAAGTTCTGGAATGAGCACTAGAACCGGGTAACTCTACGTAGTATCGCTACATGTCATTGAAACCAGCTTGTGTCAGCTACTCTTCCAAGCTTTGGACTTGACACACATGATAGTGAGATTTCCAGCCGAACTCAGTGAACAGGATCTTAGCACAGAACGGGAAATGTAATTCATCTCACCAAGCATGATATCTGAACATTTCTATCTTGACTGTCACTCAATGTGGATCTGATCTGCATTGACCCAATGAACACCATTTTGTGAGTAGTCAACTTGTATATAAGACAGCAAACATATCTTGTTTGGCATCTCGTGTCTTTGCCAATGTAATTTATGTCGTGATTCCAAGCTGCACGTCATTTTTCAGAGGCTGACAATGCAATCTATAGCAGGAAAATTCAACATACATTCGAGATTCGCAATGCTGATCCCGAACCTTTCATGGCATATCGGTCATGCCGAAGACAGGATAACAGCAGTGTCCAACAACTACAACAAATAGACCGAGATTGCGCATTGTCAAAATCTCCGAGTGATCTCAGAACTACCTGAAATTACTTAAAGCAAGACATTGTCCAGTGAGTATCCATCAGCAATTTCCGAGGCTAGCACAGCAGCGACAATAGCGCGCAACTGCTTGTTGTTGGTGCAATACTGAGCCGATTCACAGAACATTTTGAGTCTATTCATGCTGTTCACGAAGCTCTGCAAGCTTAGTGTCCTAGCTCTAGGCTGCAGCGGACTTTATCTAGGAGCTCGAGATCGAAGGACGAATGCTGTTTTATCATCTGACCTGGACACCACAGCAAGAAGAACAACTATGACAATGACGACGCCCGAACAATCGCATAATGCCTCTAGTACTGCTCGGAGTGATGTAGCCATCGGTCCCGGATTGGCCGTACACGCAGAAGTCGATTGGATGTATGTGTGTCCTGTAGGGACCAGTCAGGCTCAAGATTGGCGCAGATTCAAGTGGAAGGTCCAGTATAGTGTCTTCACCAAGCACTTTCAGTACATTCCGGTCTCGAATGTTGACTGGTTCAGTAATATGAACCACAGATCGGAGAATCCAGTCATGTACACCGGAGCATACCATCACAATTACTGTGCTCGTATCGACCCTTGGACAGTCTGTTATTATTACTTCACCGGCCACTTTTACGGTCAAGTATATCAGGACCGCATAACCATGTTCGTGCCTAACCCTCCGGCTGGACAACATCTGAGTCCTACCTTGGAGCAACTCTGTGTACCGGTCGGTCAAATGCCGAATCCATTCACTCCGGTGTATACCTGTTCAATTCTCCGCGTTTTAGTCAACAGAGATTTGAGGAAAAGAACAACGCAGTGAGACACGCTTGAGTCCAAGTTCTGTGAACAACGCCGACGTGCACTGGGGATCGTGTGGGACGAGTGAGCGTTGCATGACAAGGTTAACAAAAGCATTGAGTAGTATGAGCGACCTTTATCCGTTCCCACTGGACTTTTCTGTGGAGATAGATTTGCATGAAGCCTGAATATGTACCACTTAGCTTGGGATCTGCCAATTGTCCGGATTCTCAGGTGACACGTCCCAGCGCATCGATCCTGGTTGAAAATGTAAGTCTTGCTCGAGAAATGTCTGTACATTAATCGAATCTACGCCATCGAAACTATTGTTGTGCATGGCATGTTCCTCGGAAAGCATACTCAGAAAGTCCACCGGACTCGCGGCAGGAACCTGTGCTTGTTTTTGATTGACATCGCTCATTTCCAAACGAGCCACCCTGTCGCGCAGTGTGCTAATGACGTCTGAATCTTGTGGAGTAGAGCCTGAGATTTGCTCAGACCTGTCGACACGAGTCTTCCAGGCCTCGAGAACAACTTTGGCAAAAGGACCGACGAAAGGGTAATCATCTGAGAAGTTCGCCATACCCCTGACTCGGTAATTGTCCTCCATGGCTTGCCAACAACGATCTGCAAGCTCACCGAACGGTTTATTCTTCAAGTACTTGACTATCTGCACATATGCTGGCATGGGAAAGTGGAGTTCCGTCATCCAGTGGAAGCGCTTTATCAGTTCTGCGCCGGAGTAAATTGTGTCGGACTCCAGGATGGTGAGCGCCGTAGTCGTGTCGAGCTCCATATTTTCAGTACTATCAGCATTTGCTGCAGATACAGATCTGATGTAATTCTCTCGTAGTTGAAACTTTGCCAAAGCAGCCCGGGACATCCAGTAAGCAACAAATTGCACGGGACTGTCCATATCGCAAATGGTCAATCCTTTCGCACGAAGCATCGATTCTAGTTGTTCACTGATTGAGCCCACTTTACTGAGAGAAGGACTGTTCTTAGACGTACCATTAGGCATTGTCGTGTCCTTCATCTGCAAAACACTTCTGCGTCCTAAGGCTGTGATTTCTGCCCTAATGACAATGACAAACGTCTCTGCAGGCAGTGTTTGCGCCTTGGGTGCTTCCTTCATATCGACTCGCAGATCACTATCGTTGATATTCAGTGGAACTTTGGTGGTCCATCCAGAAGTCAGAGTGTCACTCGGGCCATCTGAGATCTCGCTGATGCGTATATCGAACAGTGCGATTGCCCACCACAGCCGTCGGCTCATCTCGGCTTCAAAAATAGACATCTTCATTAGCTTACTCTCGTTGTCCATGCCCAGTCGTTGAGCTGTCCTTACGGCAATCGCCATGATCGACGAAAGCGACCTCGGTACAGTACTTGACCTCAGAGACAACTAGCATGTGAGTGTGATACAAGTGCGTCCGACAATCGAGCATTACCAAGTACAGAAACAATGCCGTCAGACACTCTCGACTGTACGTCCTCAAAAACCCACTACGTAAGAGTGCATTACGACAGCCGAAGCGGAATCGCATCAACAATTGATCACGGGGAACGTATAGAGCAGCTAGACAAGCATTGTCGTCGATACTCTGGAGAGCCATACAATAGATGCTGAACAACAGGGCTTCAAGATTAGCGTCTAGATTGTGCAAATTACCCATAGCCTCGATGATGCGTGCTTGGAGACTGGGTGCATGTGTGATTTTGATCAAAGGGTCGACATTCTCCAAGAATATCTGCCACAACCTGAAGATTTGTGCCGGGTCCGGGTGCAAAGTCCAGAGATCCACCTCGAACGCTTCAGATGACCCGAATAGGAGGAAATCATTGTCTCCATAGAGACGTTCCCATGCTTTCGTGGTGTGCGTCTCGCGCTTCTCCTTGTAGTGCGAATCGTCGCTGTCAAATTCGTCCTCGCCTTCCTATACATCATTAAAATGTGTCCCTCATGTTAGTTTGAGTGTAGTATACGTCGACAGCCCTCCAAATGTACCTGCGCACAATCAGCATCAATCAGAACTAGTCCCTCGAGACTCTATACTCACCTTGAATCGAACGGATTCACGCCTTTTGACTTGTGTGAGGGTCGATCAATGGCGACATCGTCCTCCGGACTCGGGTACGAATTCGTGATTGTGGAGGAAGAAACAGCTGGCGAGTCGCCATATTCAATGGCAATATTATGCTCCTTGAGCAGATCTTCGCACTTGCGCAATCGCGCGAGCAATTCCTTCTCCGGAAACCGTCTCTTCCTCTGTCCCGGTCGCGTCGCTGTCGCCGGCACGCATCGCGACGACGATGCGGCACAGTTTGTGCATGGAAACTTGTGGTCGCATTTCGTCTTGCGATGCTGACATCTCTGACATGCCAGCACCCGCTGGGACCTGCTGGCGGATCTCGGCCTCTCTGTAGCAGATGGAAGTTCTCTTTCGCTGTTGTTGACTTGTTGTTGTAAGAAGGCCGCTGAACTCGGTGGCAGGAAAAAGGTCATCCCCAAAGTGTCCGGTCCTGTAAAGGAGCGGCCGACCTCTTCAGTCCCTCAGTATCGGTGGCTGCTTGTCTTTGATGCTCCATCGCACCATCGTAGTGACGACACGATTGGGGAATCGCATCGCAAAGTGCAAACACCGCGACGGGTCATCGGTGTTGAGCGATTCCCGACGCCGGTTTCCCATCTGCTCGCTTGTGGTTGCCACTCCGCTGGCGCGTCTTCACAATCTGATAGACGAACCAATCATGTTGCCGCATCTCCTCTTGTTGTCGCGATTGTGGGGTGGAGTCGCGGACTTTTCTAACTTTCCGACGGGACTTCAGAGTTGGTCGGTCGGGCGCGATTGAATCGACTTTTGGTATAGTCGTCGGAGACTTGATTTGTTGAATCATGGATATATAAGTCCCAGGCTCCTGTCCATGGCTGTCTATCAACATTTGCTACGGCTGAACACAACATAGACCTCAACGAAATCGCAGACTGAACAAGAACTAACAGAACATCGATATGAGTGACCGTAGCTCGACTGCACCATCGATGGAGAAAGCGTCTGCTACACAGCCATCAACTACGAATAATTACGATGATTCAGAGAAGAACTACCAGCCAAGATCTTTGAGGTTTTGGTCAGTCATGATGGGAATGTACATGTCCATCTTCATCGTGGCCCTGGACAGGACCATCCTGGCGACCGCGATTCCACGCATCACGGACGAGTTTGACTCCATCAAGGATATCGGATGGTACGGGAGCGCGTACATGCTCGGCGCCGCGTGCTTCTTTCCCATCTCCGGCCGCGTCTATCAACTCTACTCCACCAAGTGGACCTTTCTCGCCTCCGTCCTTCTCTTCGAGGTTGGCTCGGCCATTTGTGGTGCTGCCCCAAACTCTATCGCCTTCATCATCGGACGCGCCATTGCCGGACTTGCGTCGGCCTTTATCTTCTCCGGCGGCATGATGATTATTCTCCCGATTATACCGTTGCGCAAACGTCCGGTATTCACCACGATGTTTGGCATGGCCTTTGGTGTTGCATCGGTTCTGGGACCAGTCATTGGTGGGACATTTACCGATAAAGTGTAAGTCTGCGAAGTTCTGGGTCTCGTTTCGCGTCATTGACATGCTAGATCCTGGAGGTGGTGCTTCTACCTCAACCTGCCATTAGGGGGGTGCACCATCCTGGCAACACTTTTCTTCTTCAACGTCGAGGAAACGAAGCGCCAACGAAACAGTGCATGGGAGCAGTTCAAGAGTTTGGACCCGATCGGCATCCTCCTGTTCTGCCCTTCGATAGTCTGTCTCGTACTGGCTCTGCAGTGGGGTGGCTCAACATACCCGTGGTCCTCGGGCAGAGTCATTGGATTATTTGTCGCCTTTGCCGTCATCATGGCCGCCTTCATCACTGTCGAGGTGTATACTCCCAAGACCGCCATGGTACCGATGCGCATCATCCTAAACCGCAATATCGCTGGGGCAATGTTCTACATGTTTACCCTGTCCGGCGCCATGCTCAGTATTCTCTACTACCTCACGATTTGGTTCCAGGTAGTCAAAGGTGACTCAGCGATACATGCCGGAGTTAGTCTAACGCCGCTCGTTATTTCAATGATTGTCTTTAGCATTCCAAACTCGATCGTGGTACAAAAGGTCGGCTATTATGTGCCTTCGATGTTCTTATGCGCAGTCATGGCTTCCGTTGGGGCAGGTTTACTCTCGACGATAAATCCATCCACTGGCCATGCACAATGGATCGGATACCAAGTGCTCTTTGGATTCGGCCTCGGCTGCGGATTCCAGACCTCAAACTTGGTACCTCAAACGGTGCTAGATCGTGCTGATGTGCCACTGGGCATGGCAATGCAATTCTTCATGCAACAAATTGGTGGAGCCGTCTTCGTCGCCGTTAGTCAAAGCATCTTTTCGAGCAAATTGATTTCGAACCTGGCAAATGTTGCCGGACTCGATCCTCAAATTATCGCCAATACCGGTGCGACTGATCTGCGAAGCCTCGTTCCAGCCGATGATCTGGTGGTAGTGGCCGATGCTTACAGCAGCGCTCTGTCCCGGGTATTCATCCTTGGGGCCGCTCTTTCGGCCATTATGATTCTTGGAGCTTCGGTTCTTCAATGGAAAAGCATCAAAAAGGGCGGACCAGGGGCCAAATCCGCAGGTGTTGCTGATGCACAGCTCGAGCAGGGAGAAAAGGAGACCAGCATGCAAGTACGACCCACTTCTGATAGTGCTTCAGTAGCATCGACGCCTGCAAGCAAGTAGCGTTGAGACCGAGAACCAGTAGTGTATAAAGCGACTTTTGTCATCGAAAATTCAGTGTTTATATAGTCAAGAGACAAACTCCTCATTCAACAATTGCTCAGTGACAAACAGTTGTCGTGTAATCGTGGTATTCGGCAAATCCTACGTCTTAATAATCAAGCAAAGACCGTCATAATTTTTGAGCAGGAGACGTGCAGGGCATCAACACATCGGCAAAAGTCTGGAACTCATCCCAGTATGGATCTTTTTCGACCTGAACTGAGCCATCGCTACATAGTCTTCGATATTCATGTACATCGCGCGTTTCCCACTCGATGTCCGTGCCACTGATAAAGCTACGTAGAGGTGCAAGCCATTGCTGAACAGGACCTGACTCAGCACTACTGAATGACTTTGAGCGATACCACCAGATATCTTGATCCATGCCATGACCTACGCCGAAAGATTCCGGTATTCCTACCTTTGACAGGTTCGCCAATCGCATACTGATGCGATATCGGAAGACTTGTTTTGCAAAATTTTGCCCAGTCACGGCCGACAATTGGGAGCAGAATCGTCTGGTCGACGCGCGAACCTGTGCTGCGGCTACAATCTTGCCAAAGTGGTCTTTCCATGCCTCACCGTTATCTTCATCGCATGCGCTGGAGAACGGATACCTGTCAAATAAAGCTTTCGAGGTCTCTGCTGAGTAGTAGTTTTCGAGCTCGGAAATGAACTGTTCCCGATTGTGAGGTGGATTGACAGCACGATATACGGACTCTTCGTTCTCGACTTCTCCGATGATCAGTCTGAAACCACGCTCCTCGAATTTGGCTGCAAAGCTGCCGTCCTGACCACGTTTGATGAGATCAGGAGAGATGAAGTCGTTGTCAGTGACGTGTCGGAATGTGTGGTATTTTAGCTCCAACAGTTTGCCAGCCAATTCCGTGTCCTGGATATTTCTCAATTTATCCAATTTCTTTGAATGCGAAAGTGTCGACGAGATACCAAATTTCTCACAAACCTCTTCGAACTGCTTCTGAGCAGCACTCGGCAGCTTTGATTGTGCAGAAATTGCGTTGCTGTACATGATGGCCTGGTTGAAGATCGGTCCGCGATGCGAAGAAAAGAATTCGTAGTTGATCTGCTGGTGCACAGCATTGGCGCCGGCCGAAAGCCCAGCTATGGTTATACGATTAGGATTACCGCCAAAATACTGTATGTTCTAGGATATATCAGCAAGATTTCCCAGCTGGCACGCAATGTCTTACATCATATATCCATTCCAAGGCAAGACGCTGGTCCCACAAACCATAATTACCGTCCAATTTCTCATTTGCAAGGAAACCAAAGATATTCAATCTGTATCCAATAGTAACCACGATCGCATCGATGCGCGCACCATTACTTGAGATCAGTCCACCAGGATCATTTGAATCGTCGACAAGTGGACTACCTGTTTGGTACCATCCTCCATGAATCCACGACAATACAGGAAAACCTCCGTTCGGCGGGGAACTTTTCGGCACCCAGACATTCACGTAAAGACAATCCTCCGAGTACTTGGTGCTTGGCGGTTGCGGCATCGGTATATCGTTCATTTTGTAAACAGGCTGTGGACAGACTGATGGAAATGTTTTGCATTCCAGGATTTCACCATCACCATACTGGTAGTCGTGCGGCAGAGCTCTCGGCTTCTTGAAGCGATACTCTCCGGTTGGCGGTAATGCATACGGTATGCCGAGAAATCGTACGACTTGTAGTGAAGTGTCCTCGAGGCCATTCAACGTTGAAGATCCAAGCTTGATTCTCGTGGCAGCACTTTCGTGATTGTACATGCTCACTGTTCTTTACTGTTTATACACGTCAATCAATGCGCAAGCATGAATATACTTGACAATCGAGCAGAAATGCTCTACAGAGAAGCGATGCCGCACTTTCTTCTTCTTCGTCACTCAAAAAGTTGGAGTCGCGCATTATCGGCAGCCCCGCTTCCCTATGGCGGCATCTCCGTGTCCTCATCTCGTCATGTTCAAGAAATTCGTCTAGACTTGTATAGTCCTTGCACTGGAATATTGGAGGAGAGAAGATTGGATGGCACTGAATTATCTCGTCTACAATGAGCGGGCTTCGCACACTTCCGACATATTCAGTATAGCGTCCACGAACGATCTCGTGATATCGACTTCTGGTGATGGGACCATCAAGTACTGGAATGCTGCAACGAGTGACTTGGACTCAACCGCGGTCCATGCTTTCAAAATGGGCGGCCATCACATCGCTGCGGCTGCAGGAGTGCTTGTCGGTGTAGGCTTCTCGGGTGAAGTGATGGTTTACGAAACGACACCAGCAGATTCTGGCAAGGAGATTGCCATGACGAATAATGAAAAGGGGCCCGTGAATTGGGTCGTGGCCTTTAGCCCGGACGCGACTACAATTGCAGCCACGACATCAAACGGCTCGTTGAATGTCTATGATCGTACATCACAGGCCCTCGTGGCCAATATTGAGACCCGCGGACAATTCGGCTTGTGCATCGATTACTCACCTGACAATCGTTTCATCGCCACAGGCCACGTCGATGGTGGCCTATACCTCTTTGACACCGAGTTGGGCCGCCTGAAACACGCCATCTCACAGACAAAGACCATCAGGGCCGTACAATTCTCCCCGCGATCCGATCTCCTCGCCGCCGCGGGGGACGCCTGCTCAATCGCCATCTTTGACGTCAAGACCGCCGAGCAAATCGCCTTACTGCAGGGTCACGACCACGAAATCACGACGCTCGCCTGGAACGGCAGCGGGGAACTCTTGCTCACGGGATCCACGGACGGCAAGGTCAAACTGTGGCATCTCGCTCGCAAGGAATGCGTCGGCACATTCAACGAGGCGAATGGACACAAGATTTGGTGCGTCAAGTGGTGCAAGCTCGGACCACAGATGGCCGAGGGATTCGTGGTCGGTGGGAGCGAAAAGATCTTGCGTTTCTACCTACCACAGGCTGCGTAATGACGCTAGTGATCAAATTGATCCTGCCGTGCTCCGCATTCGTCGGAGAACGAAGGATGGTCTATCAGAGTCCCAGACGTACTCACATCATTGCATAGTCCGAATTCATGTATTCATAAGTATATATAGGCATAGCGAAGGATTTTCACACTCGGCGACTTGACTGGCCGCTCGTACTCGCCCCACTGATGACTCTTCCACGAGCCAGACTACTTCCGCTAATTTTGCGCAATGATTCCTCTGCACCTCGCTGTTGTCCCGGTGCCATGTTTTCGTGGCGTGCCGTGCGAATGGAAGGCTGTCCCCGGAGAAAGTGGGAGAGTGTACTCATGATGGACCGGTGAGAGGCCATGGAGGACCTCGTGCTCATATTGTCCCGCTCCACAGTCGGCAGTGCAGTAGACACTTGGGTGGACGGCAGAGGAGGCAGAGTGCGTATCTGTGGCACACGGAGATTGGACTTGGACTTGCGTGGTGCTAGTCTCAATCGTGGAGGCTGGCCGGCAGGATTTTCGTCCGGTTTGCCAGTTGCGACAGGGCTTTCATGTGGATGTGGAGCGTCCTTGCCCTTCACAGACGACCTAGGTGATTGCGTCGGTGACTGTTCTTGTATGCTTCTCAAGGACAATATCGCCTTTGACGACTGGTGATCTGTGGTCGACGTTGCTGTGCGAGGGGGAAGACGTGGTTCAGGCGTCTCCTCACCATCATCGATTAGTGGTGCCAACTTGTCATAATGAGATTTATGATGTCTGATGCGCTCTTCTGCAGGCAGAAGACTATCAATCTCGCGAAACAGCCTGAGTATACGCTCCACTTCGTTGTAGTTCTTCTCTGCAATGGCGCTGATCCTCTCACTTCCAGCCAGCAAAGCCGCATCTTTTTCAGACTTCTTGATTCGTGCATGAACTATGGACAGTGTCTGTTTTGCTTGATTGTCGAGAGCTTGCATACGGTGTACAAGCACGCCTTGTTGCGTCACGATTTCCGAGATACTTTCTGAGAATGTTGTTTGTACATCAATCGCTGCCGCATTTAGTGAACTCGCAAGGGGTGCTGAGTCGACTGTCTTGTTTATGCTGTCGAAGTCAAAGGAAGAGATTGGCGGGTAGCTGACTCGGGGCATCAGGCCCTGTTGATTGTTCGTGGTAGTATCTTCAGACTGTGCCGGCCGCACGACCGTGATAGGAGCTACTGGGGGATCTGACTTGGCACTCATGAAGGACAAGATAGAAGACACACTGAATGCTGAACGATGATGAGATGTATTAAACTGATTATCTGCCATCACCAGCAATGAACACAATATATCGTTGAGAGTGCTACGCCAAATTACACCAAAATCGAGACTGTACTGTCGTAATGAATCCTGTCATATGATTTTCATGAACACATAGATATTCATGTATAGAGGACGTTAAGTTTCATGAATGACAAGCTTGACACTTGATGGACGCTTCCGCACTTCGGAGACTTTCACACTTCATAAACGGAGATGGCGTCCATGGTGGAGCCGAAATGAAATGCACAGCAGAGAGCCGTGCACGTGTCTGAGCAATACATGTACACGCGCATACGGTACCCGGCTGGGACAGGTCAGTACCATCAGATACCATATACAGCTGTAGATCTATCTCTGAGAGTCTTGACTCTCTCGGGCATCGTATGTCTTGAATAAAAGAAAGGTATGTACGCGCGAGGAGGCGAGAAAAAAGTGCCTATGGTCTTCTCTTACTTTTGTCTGCTATGATTGTTTGTGCTTGACGGAGGTAAGGAAGAATAAGGTTATAGTGAAGCTCAGCTAGTCCAAACTGCCTGTTCACGGAGATGACAAATTTCGCAAATTACACGAGAAGAGAAGAATCACGTTATGGCTCTTTCTTATCTTTCTCGATCGAGGACACTTGGACCGGTGAATCTTTTCGAGATTGTCATCAAAGGATTACCCGAGGACAATCTAGGCGACGCATAATGAGGGAACGTGTCAGCTTCCTGTTTTGTATCATGGAAATAACCCAGACCTACTCGAGTACAATGTATGAAAAGAACAAACTTCAGTCGGCAAAGGTCGGCGTTCAGGCTAATCTTGTTTATATCGAAGTCATGTCTATCTACCAACTGTACTTTTGTTAAGCTGTCACGCCACATCAATGTCACACTTTCAGATGCTTTGCTACGTGAATTTTGTGGTATCTCTGCATTGGAGCGGTCCATTGCAACGATCCGAGAACGGTCAAGCGTCCGAAAACTATATATCATCGATTGATCAACAGCTGGTCGAGGGACATTTTGACGAGGGGTAATCGGTAACCCGCAACTGGTTGATGAGGCACAACCTTCGAACTCGCACAATTGCATGTTTGACTGCGACGAATTTGAGCAGATCGGCCGGTGCCTATGATGTGGCAGATGATACGGATGTGCCACTGTTTAGTGGCGCGATGATCTTTGCGATTGATTTTTCGAGTTGAGGTCTGCTTGTAACTACAGCCGATATATACGAGTTCCTTGTACAATGCTTATTCACAAGGCAACTTAGGTATTGGCAATAAAGACTGCGGATCAAAGCATGCTCAGGACATCACTGTAGACAGTGTGATCTGTGCAGCTCACAGTCGATGTGTGCCTGATGCTGTTATTCTTGCTGAATAGAGGATATATATCGGGTATAATTGCTGGACGGCTGACCTTCGGAAGAGTGCCATCAGACGCCAGAAGTCGATCGCTGACGAGAACGACTCTTATCATTGGATTCCCGATCCACCCCTCCTCCCAAGGTTTCTTCATGGCATGTCACTGCGCCATGTAGCGTGTGATGGCCGAATGGCACAATCTGTACATCCCGAGAACCTCTACCCCTTGTAAGGTATGAATTGGCAGGGAAGTGGAGAGTAAGACACAGGGTTGATAGCAATATATGAGTGGGACGATAGCGATGAAACAAAGCAGTCCCTCCTTTTGGTATACGCAAGGACATCGAAGTATGAGGTGATTTGTGTTGGTTCAGTCGCCATGCTTGCATATGGCTATATGCATCGGGCCCAGCAGAGCACGCAAGTCACGTAGCAACAGGCGGCAGACTGCAGTAGCTGAGCAGAGGCCGACCATGCGGGGAGCAAGTCTCACCTAAAGGGCTGTTCCCAAGCAGGAAGGTAGCTCTCGCCAACCAGTCACACGATCACCCACCAACAGTTAGACCTGGACGGAGAAGTGAAAGGTGTTGAGCTATGAAGCTGAGCTCCCTAGCAAAGATTCGGCGACGCTGCTCAGCTCAGCCATTCACGCGATTTTAATGTGTACGAAACACGCCGCTACGCGGCTCACTACGAATAGGGGTTCTTTTCACGACCGAATCATCTATAAATCCGCTGTGTCGCTCCTCCCATAGTTTTAACGAGTTACCTAAGACAGAATTGATCTCAACTTCACCATCGTTACCTCTGTGCAGCGACGCGTCGCTGTCAGCTATAGCTCATCTTCCAAAGTGAGCTCATCCTCCCTCGCATTGCTCGTTTCACCTTCACAAGAGGTTATGAGCCTGGAAAGCGTCAACAACTCGCTATACCATGGCAAGTCGGTGTCACAGCTGGCTGCCAATATATCGGGCAATTTTCCGGCGTGGGAGATCAATCTTCGTGAGAGGGCTCGCGTAGCACGGTGCTACGATCCTCTTTACGATGATGTTACGGCTGCGAAGATCAAAGCCAATTGTACCAAGTTTCGTGAGCTGGAAGAGCAGCTTGAAGCCCAATCTGAGAGGCACACCGAGCTTTTGAAGGACATGAGCGACATCTGTGAGCTTTTGCCTGCGAAAGCTCCCACTACACCAGCTCCGAAAGGTTACACCGAAAGTCGTATCCCCGTAAATTTCGGTACTCCAAGCCCAAGCTTCCCAGGTGGATTGCCAGCTTCGTCACCACCAGAAGAGAAGAAGACGGCCAGACTGCCACGAGAAGGATTCACCTCATTGGAGGATGAGATAGCTTGGCAAAACAACGTTACACTGAACCTGGCCAATTCGAAGGCTACCATCGACTTCATGAAGGGTCGTCTAAAGTCGTTGAAAGAGAGCGTCGACCTAGACCTATTAGCTCGATCTCTTGTACTCCAATCACTACCAGAGGCAAGCTTACGCCTTGTACGCGATATGACTGGAAGAGAAGCCTTGTTGCATCTCACGAAAGTCCATCAACCATCTATCTCCATGGAGATCATCAAAGCAATGAGAGCCCTTTCGGACTTACAACTGAAGGCTTTAGACGTCAAGTCTGTACTTCGCTTCCTGGACGACCACCAGAGGCTCGTATCGCGGTGCCACGAGCTCATGCCTGACAATAATCAATATGAATTCGAGAATCAGCGCCTTGAGCTAATCAGCAAGATGCCAATCCAGTTTCAAAGCTCTCTGATGAGTTTAGCAGACCTACCAAACTCGGACACGACTTCGTACTACGTCATGGTCGACCGTGTACGAAAGGAAGTCAACATGCCAGTATGGAGAGAGACCTATGGCAGTGGTTATGAGAAGCCTCAATTCCCTTCATCTGCACCCACTACAGCGTTAGCCATTAAGCCAGCAAATCCTGGAGGTTACCACAAACCTAAGCTCATTTCAGGGACATCTTCGTCCTCATCCTCTTCTTCCAAAGGTCCGCGAAGGTGTTACAATTGTGGTGATGAAAGTCACCTCCTTTGGACTTGTACTGCACCCGGTGCAGATGAGAGAAGAGCTGAGCTGAAGGCCAAAAGGGAAAGGCAAGGTAAGGTCAAGGTGAAGCCTCATGGAGCATTCACCCTTGGTTTTGTGGGAGTAGTCGCTGATCGCGACGTTTGGATCCTCGATTCAGGCGCGACTGCCCACTACACCCATAGAAAGGACTGGCTTCTCAACTATACAGAGATACCTCCCTACAATGTGTTAGCTGCTGGTGGAAACACAGTCACAATCGTCGGAAAGGGATCAGTTACCATCGAATCTGACCATCATTCAATGTCCCTTTCTGAGGTCTTCTACTGCCCCCAGATGCGCGAAAACCTCCTAGCCACGGAGGGTATCGTTAGTAAGGGCGGTGAAGTCAACTTCAACACTACCGGCGCAGTTATTCTTCATCACGGCGTCGTAGTAGGTCTTGCTAGGCGCACCGAAAAGCTCAATATCTTAATAGGCACTACGAAACTCGTTACCCCGGTAGTGGAGCTCTCGTCTAGCACGGAGCTCCCTGACAAACATTCGGCAGCGTATCTGATGGGCACTCTACCATCGCTTCCCTCGTATCTGAACGAGGATTCAGGAGGTATGAATACCTCCACTGAAAACAACGCTTCGCCGATGACTTCATCTTCACGTTCAACTACACCCTCTACAACCTTTGGTTACGCCCTTCAAGTCAAGGCAAATGGTATACCAGTCACTCTACGTGACTGGCATGCCGCTCTTGGCCATCTATCTGTTGGCAATATGCGCAAAATGGCTCATCTTGTCAATGGTATGGAAAAGGTCGATTTCAGTGGTGAACTTGGTCCATGCGACGCCTGCTCTCAGGGGAAGCTCACTAGGGCCAGCTTCACAACATCGGCAACACCAGAACCTACAGAGAGGCTCGCTCTGGTTCACAGTGATATCTGTGGCCCCATACCGGTGACTTCCCTGTATGGCAATAGGTTGATATTGACGTTACTAGATGACTACTCTGGTATGGTATGGGTTTATGCCTTGCCAGATAAATCATCTGTAACTGTCCTTAAACACTTCATGTACTGGGAAGCCGCCGTTACGCGACACTCTGGCTGCAAAGTCAAAGTCATTCGCACAGATGGCGGATCTGAGTACAAAGCTGAATTCGAGCAATACTGCTTGAGTACAGGTATTCAACACCAAGTTACTGTCAGACACACGCCTGAGCAGAATGGTAAGGCTGAAAGAATCAACAGGACCTTGTTTGAGAAGACCCGTTGTGTCATGTTTGAGCACAAGCTGCCACTACACCTTTGGCAAGATATCATTCACACAGTCACCTACTTGAGAAACATATCTCCTCTGAGCGGCAAGGATACCACACCATTCGAGGCCTGGTATGGCACGAAACCAAACGTTTCACACATTCGCTGCATTGGCAGCCCTGTTTGGTCCCATACCCCTGACGCCCTCAGAAACAAACTCGACGCTCGATCCCAGCTTCGCATCCTCATAGGATACTCTCCTAACAGCGCTGCCTATCTATTGTGGGATAAAGAGACTAACAGAGTGGAGGCAAACCACACCATCGCCATGGCCTCTACAAATAGTGTTGCAAACGACGCAACACCGGATCTTTCAGTCCTCGACTACACTTTACCTACATTGGGTGAGACTGCTTTCTTCTCCAAACAGATACTGACTCTCCCAGACCCACGATCTATCGCCGAGTGCCGCGGCAGAAGCGATTGGAGTGACTGGGAGAGGTCAATGGAGAAGGAGCTTGACTCCTTGAACAGCAAAGGGGTATTCGCCGACGCATTCAAGGACCAGGATCTTCCTGCCTCACGAAAGCCTATAGGATCTAAGTTTGTGTACAAGCTGAAGCGCAAGGCTGACGGTTCAGTTGACAAATACAAGGCTCGACTCGTAGCGCAAGGCTTCTCCCAAGTCGAAGGGATTGACTACGAAGAGACCTTTGCCCCGGTATCGCGAATACAGTCTATTCGTGTAATCCTGGCAATCTGTGCGTTACGCGGCTTGGAGGCCTATCAGATGGACGCTGTGACTGCCTATCTAAACGGTAAGCTCAACGAAGAGCTATACATGCGCCTGCCAAAGGGTATCACATTCAACGGCCAGACTCACGTTCGTCTATCTCGCGCTCTCTACGGCCTCAAGCAGAGCGGCTTTGTGTGGCACGAGCTGGCACACACAGTCCTCCTGAAGCTCGGTTTTGTACAGAACCGAGCAGACAACGGCATCTATTCACATCCTCAAAACGACTCATTCCTGGCTCTATATGTGGATGACTTCATCTTCGCGACAGGTGACGCGAACCTCTACCACAAGCTCTGCGTCGATCTCTCCAATGAGTTCGAGATCGACGCTATGGGCCCTGCACGGTCTATTCTTGGTATCCAGATTACACGCTACTTGACCGACTCTGGGGTATCTTTCTCCCTTAATCAAGCCTTCTACATCGACACCATCCTGGAGGAGTTTGGCATGGCCTCGTGCAACCCCTCATCTACACCACTTCCTTGCGGATTGCGGCTCACCTCAGAGGATTGCCCACAAACGAAGGAAGAGGAGATGGCAATGGCTGCCATTCCCTATAGAAAGCTGATTGGTAAGCTCATGTATCTCATGACTTCCACTAGGCCAGACATCGCGTTGTGGCGGGCCGGGCAGGAGTCAAATGTGGTGAGACTGCCCTGTCCTATGTGTGTAGTCCGTGGAGTGTCTTTGTAGGCTGCGCCTATATACGTCTGAGCACAACACTAGGCAGTCCGTGTTATAAGGGTTGTAAGTCCTTGACGTCCTCCCAGTAGTAGTCCTGTCAATAGGTAGTAGTAGTGGCCTGCTGAATACCGATTGTGTGTGTGTAAGTGTTACGTGTTGTTACCAACAACGTCTCTCCTAAGTAGGGTCTGCCTCTTGTAGGAGTATGGTGTTCACAGCCCAAGTCCCGCTGTGCACCTGTATAGCTATAGGATATTAGTCTTGCCCTTCTCCGATGACTTACGGTCTCTGTGGTCTTTTACACTTGTACGTTCCTTCTATTGCCAAGTGTCGTCACCTACTACCTTGATCCTAGTAGTGTAACGGTCAATAAGGTGAGGTCTTGATTGTCCTGCTCTTGACTGTAGTGCTGTTGTTTGTTGGTGTCGATCAAACTCCCTGCTGCTTGCAACCGCGATCAGTGCACTGTAACTGATGGCCACAGGTTTTAAGTGTAGTAATAGCTTGTTGAGACTATTTGCTAACTGAGGTTGATGATCTAAAAGTTATGATAACGACAGGATTTGGGGTCCTTTTATCTTTGAGAAATGCATACTTTCTCCAGTCTCGCTTGCATATGCAAACACGACGCAAATGAGTCATGTGTACACGCATGTCTGTGCTGCTGTGCCCTGATTCGTGCATGCTAGGTCATCTGATTGAGCCTTAACCACGTCCAAGTCGTGTGGTAGACACTTATAGAAGCGCTGTTGTATGATTTGCGCATAGCCTGCTGTTGACAGAATGTTCTCGCGCTATTCCTGTACGCTTGAAGCTGATTTGCGCAGGTCCTAGTCATGTGTGCGTAAGCCGCGTTGTCAGATCTTGCCAGTACACTATGGATCGAGTCCAGATAATGTAAGCGGTATAACAAGCGATTACCGACGTTGTAAGCGGTAAGATCAGTGATTGCCGCTGAGCCTCAATTGATTGCCAATAGATAGTGACGACTGTGCCAATACCATAGTTAGCGTTCTCTGGTAGTTGCGTACGCACATGCTGACATGCTCGTATAGCTCGTAGAATATGCATAAGTGGTGGTTATGACTGGCAGGTATATTTACCCGACCACAGCGTTCGCTGTTGGCGCCCTATCACGGTACCTTGATAACCCAGGCAAAGCTCACTGGAAAGCGGCTAAGCACCTCCTTTCCTATCTCAAAGGTACCAAAGATCTTGAGCTAATCTACTCGCAGAGCAACGATGGCCTGCGAGGTTACACGGATGCAGACTGGGCTGGAGACCTTGACAAGCGAAAGTCAACCTCTGGCTACTGTTTCAACTACGCTAATTGTGCAATTACGTGGAGATCTGCGCTACAGAGCACCACAGCCACGTCAACAGTCCACGCGGAGTACATTGGTATGAGCGAAGCCGCGAAAGAGGCTGTTTGGCTGCGATCTCTGTTTCACGACCTCTTTGGCGAGGGGGAGAGCCTACCGTGTGTTACCATACAAGCTGACAACCTTGGAGCCATTGCGCTGGCCGATAATCCTGTGTATCACCGTCGCTCGAAACACTTCGAAGTCCAGCTTCACCATGTACGCGAATTGCAGGAAAAGAAGGCTATTGGCTTCCAGTACACCCCCACGAAAGCTCAGATTGCCGACATCTTCACGAAAGCTCTACCGAAAGATCTACACAGAAGTCACACGAAGTCGCTCGGGCTACGCTACACGAACGACACTACACCACGCTGAGCAGAGGACGACGTCGTCGCCGAGGGGGAGTGTTGAGCTATGAAGCTGAGCTCCCTAGCAAAGATTCGGCGACGCTGCTCAGCTCAGCCATTCACGCGATTTTAATGTGTACGAAACACGCCGCTACGCGGCTCACTACGAATAGGGGTTCTTTTCACGACCGAATCATCTATAAATCCGCTGTGTCGCTCCTCCCATAGTTTTAACGAGTTACCTAAGACAGAATTGATCTCAACTTCACCATCGTTACCTCTGTGCAGCGACGCGTCGCTGTCAGCTATAGCTCATCTTCCAAAGTGAGCTCATCCTCCCTCGCATTGCTCGTTTCACCTTCACAAGAAAAGGATGAGCGCGAGGACGGAGATGACCGACCGGGGCAACGTCCTGAAGAAGCAGCGATCAGCACTCTAGAGAGCGCCACCACGAGATATGACGAGCTCTTGTTCTTGCTAGCACCATCAAGCATCCACTGCCCATCTGCAGGGAGACCAGCTCCAAGTCTGCAGCTGCAAGTCAAGATAGATTGTGCGCCACAAGACTTGTTTGTTTGTCCCTTTCCCGCCTTCACCCGCACGATTGGCTGTTCCCGAAGACTCTTGAGCGAATGGGATGAGCAGGAACTGATAGGTAATCA